>BCLK01000400.1:0-31183 GCA_001748405.1 Paraphoma sp. B47-9 | reverse complement strand
AGATCTTATAATAATAGCTATTATAGGTAATTATATAACCTTACTTTTATAGGTAGCTAGATAGTAATAGGGTAGCTCGTATTACCGAGCGGCTCGTATCGCCGACGCTTACGTTAGCGCACGATCGACTAAGCATTGCCACTCCGATCAAGATGACCAAGTTGATCGCGGAAATGTAGAAGCAGCAATATGCTAGATTGAATTTTTACGTCGACTGCACTAAAATAGTCGATGATACAATGAACAGTGATAAAGAGATATCTAGTTCCTCTTCTTGTTGAGGGCATTGACTTTCTTCGCGTGCTCGTAAACAAGCGTCTTGGCTTCGGCATCCTCCAGGTAGATCGTAAAGCCGTCGTCGTGGTTTTTGCCGTAGGAGTAGCCACCATAGCCAAATTGCCAGTACATATCTGGCATCTTCTCCTTTAAGCTGGTAGCTTGCCAGATGCCGAGAACCTCGGTCCGGGTGCGGTTGCTTGTCTTGCCGGTGTATTCCTGCCTCTTGTCGTCGGTCAACCATCCATACTCCTCGTGGACGACTGGCTTGCGGGCTTTGCGGCCCGATGCAGCATGGTCTTTGATCCACTGCGTAGTCCACTCCACAGTCTTTGACCACCAATCGGGATATGAATGGAAGGTGCCAAAGTCAATGTTTTTGAGTTTGAGCTCTTTATCGAAATCTCCACCGTCGAAGCCATTGTAAAAGCCATCATCGGAGGCGATGTTGAAGCCTCCTTCTCCACCCCATGTCACAAGATGGTGGGGGTCGATCGATTTGATGAAGGTGCTCATCTCGTCGATCCACTCGGTGATTGTGTCAGGTGTGCACTTATCACTCCTGGGAAGGTTGCGGGTACCGTCTGCGCCACAGCGTGGCTCATTGGCAAGCTCCCAAGCAAAAATGGCAGAGGAGTTGGCGTAACGTTTGACGATCTGACCGACATAATTCTTATAGGCTTCCTTGATCTTGGGCTCACGATAAAACTGTGCCATGTCAGCTCACATGACACGAGACATGGTAGAAGTGGGCGGAACTTACATCATCGTGGTACCGGCCACCAAGCTGAACTGTGTATACATCCATGCCACCATAATCGGCCCAATTGTTGGTCAAAGCCACCAGAAGCTTCGTGTCCGTCTTTTGGGCCGCTGTGACTACCTTGTCGAACGGCTTAAGGTTAATCTCAGCCTTTCCATTATCCCACCATTGCAGAACATTGGGACTCGGCCCGGCACCTTCACCTCCGTACTGGGGAAGGCCACCAGCCACAGTCGTGCGATTGCGATCGTTGAAGCCCCATGTGCGCATGACGTTCAATCCAGCCTTCTTAGCGGCAGCGAGGCCCTTTTCTACATCCTCTGGAAGCTACACTGACTTAAAATATGTATTATGGGTGGCTGGTGGACATCTTACATCGTTGAAGGGAAAGTAGTAAGCATTGCTGCCTGCGAAGTAAAAGTCCTTCCCATCGAGCTTGAAGACCTCTCCGTCGCGAGTGACGAAGCCCTTTGGAGGCTTCTTCCCAACTGCCGCGGCCGATGCACCGGAGCCGAGAAGAAGCAGCGGAGCGAAACTAGAGTAACGCATCTTGACGATGATCGAAAGCCCACGACTGCTTGGTTGTCTCCAACTTTTCGACCTCCATCGCAGTTATGTAGCCTTTTGGACTCTGAAGTCTGTAGAGGCTATACCTATTGGGAGACGGAGCCAGAATTCCATGAGATCGTCCTGTCCTGCAATATGCACTTCCCCGGAATATATTGAGATCGCGCCGGCCAAGGGTGTGAATGCGGCCTATGATTGGCGCATTCGTTGACTAAAGGCTCCGTCGCAAGGATCATCTCTTCCAGAACAATTCGACCCATGCATATTCGTTAGATGAAGTTTTCGAGCCAAGTAGTTGGTACAGTGGGACCTGCAGCCGTTGTGAAGCGAAACGAGTCAAGCCGAAATTGTTTGGAGGCGAGAAGGGTAGTTTCCATTTCGGGACACGGACCGCGAGCCTCCGGCACGTGGAAAGAGGTAATGCATGCCTAGCTCCGAGGGCACATCCGCACTATGGCACCTGGTCCCGGGTAACGTATGCATCATCTGATCTAAAGACTTCCACGGTCGTGCAGCTAATTTCACGTACCAAGTTGCCGTCCATTATGCCGGATGGATAGCCCACCTGTACAGTACCTGCAAGAGATGATGCTTCTAGCTTTCCCTATTGCAACATGCACAATATTCCCTCCTAAGGGAATTGCTCGGTATTCTTACACGACGTGGAGTTGCAGATGAGCAATTGAAAGTGTCAGCCGCCCTCGTTCCTGCGTGAGGACAGGTCAAGCAACATGAGTTTGTTCCCGCACCTACTATGAATCACGATGAGCAGCCGAGAGTCCCTGGACTACTTTGCTTGCGGACCAAGCAGCAGTGGAAAAGGGTTGGATACGGTTATTGCTATACACAAGCAACGACGAAGCGGTGGTGAGAAGTCATGAAAGAGGCAACGTCGATTCAAGTGTCGGCTATATCGCACCACTGCAGGTAGGCGTTGACCGAGTGTTGTAAACAGGCACGTGTCAGAGCAAATAGATGTTATATTTGATCTCAAGGAAAATAAGCCATGATCTGTTCGTGCTATCGTGATTCTCATGCGCCTGCAATGCCATATTACTACTCAAATCTATGCTCCGGAAAATGCAAGTAAGAAATTAACCGGCAACATCTCCAACGCGTAGCCAGCGTTCCTCGAGAGCTAGCACGACCAGCTCTTTCACACTGCACAGACTCCCGTCCTTGCCAAGTGCCACTGGGCACAGAAGCTCGCTGATACGCTTCAATACGCTATGCAGCTTCATTGCTTTCTTTTTGACTTTCATGGGATCCTCGGTGGCTTCGACGCTGGCCATCAACTGCGGTATTGAAAGCTGATCCGGCGTCCCGGCAGAGCTGACCAAGTTGGAGAGGAGTTTGTGCAGAAGGAAGTGCGTCCATACGAGATTTGTCTTGGGATGGAATTGTCTCCAGACGCCACCGAGCTTTACACTCGTCGGATCTGGTGTGACTAGTTTCCTTGGAAGTGGATGACACTCATCCTGCTCGTCGAAGCGGATATGGGTGTTCTTGCGCGGCGAGCGCCTTGGTGTTGTTGGAGCCATCTCTGGTGCAGCTCCTAGCGGGTTTCCGTACATCGCAGCGCTTCGCATGTAACGATAAATCTCATACTGATACTCCTCACATGCGTCGCCCTCAAACAAGGCGGGGTCTTTGTCTAAATCGAGATATGCAACCTCCTGCTCGGTAGAAGGATGCGTTGACGAGGACTTGGTCATGCACGGGAACGATGGTCGCCGCGAGTATTGAAATCGAATATCCGCACGGGACAATGTGTAGTCGATGACGGTTGTCTCGAGCCCTGCAAATCTGAACTTGCGCCGCGTCGGATCCTTGATAGCAGCGTCCATTACATTAGCGCCGGTCCTCGAAGATCGTACACATATGTTTCCCATGTGCAAATCACGATGCTCGAAACGGCAGGTCTCCTCAGCCTTCGCAACGCTCAAGCAGACGCCCCAAAAGACATCCCACACCTCCCAGACAGTGCTGAGGCCACCAGCCTCCATGAGTTTCTCGCAATCAGTGCCCGCATCTTGCATTTCAACAATAGCCCACAGTTGAGCATCGTCGTAACTCAACATCTTGCTTGGATCTGGAAACTCGCTCTTCTTGCCACGGGGTCTCGATTTATTCCATAGTTTCCATGCGTTGGCAAAAGACTGAGACGGCCGCCCCTGCAATATCGTGAGATCACGAAAGTTGGTAAAGCCAGGAATATCATTTAGATTCTGAAGCAGCTGCACCTCCGAGAGGATGTCTGTAACCTCGGATTTCCATTGATCATTTTCTGCTCGCTCTGCCATTTCTTTCGCCGTCTGCCTCTGGCGGTCTCTAACCGGGCGGGCCTGCGCTTGACAAGGCAAGGGAGCATTTGGAGGAGTTTTTAACGCGACGACCTTTAGAACCGACTCCTCTCTTGTTGGTGTCGTGAGATGCTTTGTTGATAAGCGGTAAACTTCGGAGAATGAAGCTTCGGCTATCTTGGTGATTTCAAAGTGTGGCTCGAGCTGCGAGGACCACTTCTCGAACGGCACTACTTTTCGGCCGAAGCTGTATTCCAGCAGTGGTGAGACATAATTCGAGTAAATGTCATCGGGCTCAGCCGTCGAATCAGGTGTGAGCTGCTGCTGCTTTCGTGGCGAGTAGACAGGCTTTGACTTTGCGTGAGGGCGGGGTCGATTACTGCGTGTGACACTCGTAGGAGTTGTGATGCGCGGTGTCATCTCTTCATCAATGTCCTGACAAACTGTCGGGGCATCTCCATTCACATTGCGACTTTCAAGGGCTCTACGCCGCCGTAACTGTGGTGCTGGCTCCACGCTCGTGTCCCTTTCTGCGCCAATTGCATCACTCTGGTCCGGCGCTGCCTGTGCTACACTGCTCTTTGTTCTGTAGCATCCCTCTTTGTTCTCTTTGGCTTCATCGGTGTTGACCCATTTTCGTGTTGCTTTCCCCGGCCGACTCTTCCTCTTTGGTTCTGCAATGTCGTCTGATTGTGGTTGCTCCAGTTTCAGCTGTCCAAGACCCGCCTCCAAAACTGCTACGATATCATCCTCATGTTCCTCTTCCGCAGCAAGCTCGAGCTGCCGTCTCCACCCATTGTCAACAGGAGCCGTGATGTCATTGGTTGTCTTCGCGTGGAATGGGGCCTCTGGCTTGTCCGGCGATATGAAATTCGCGAAGCTCGTCGTAGGCTGCGCAGCCTTTTTCTTTTTACCGTAGACCAACTTCGGCGGCATTTTGGGTGGTTGCGCGAGCGGTGCGCGGTATGGTGGTGCTGAAGAATATTCAATGTGTCAAGGGACTAGGGTTGTTTGCAGATTGCCGCTTTCGGAGGCGTTGCCCCACGCAACCACAACAGCGCAGTATAAAAGCACCAGTGACGTCGGCGCGCTTGCACCTGCGGCAAGTCACTAGCGAACGGAGCGTCGATACTTCAGACATCCGGATTGGCAGAGTACAAAGATGAACGTTCTTGTGTCCCTCTTAATGGACGCCACAGATCATATTACCACATGCTCGCTTCGCTACAATCGCTCTTCAGTAGAACCAACGCACACACCCATCTGCTCACGCCTTCGCGTGCGTGTCCACCATCCATGGACATTTGACTAAATATTGTACAAAAAAGTACTCTAAAGCAGCAAGACAGTTTCGCTGCCCGATCCTCTTCTTCCTTCCAACGTCGACCGCGGCGCAGGGTGCAAACCTCCCTTTCGACTCTCTGAAGGAGAGCTCACCGGCATGGTGAGCCTCAGCAAGGAGTACTGGGCGCGGCATTTCCTTCCCCGACAGGCTGCAGCTTGAACGGTACGGAACAACTATGTGATGCGCATTGCGCCGTTCCGCATGGGTAGTGGGGCTTTCAAGTGAGAATGCCGGTGCTTAGCTCTTTTCGTACGATCGATGTTGGTCTAATGACTGTTTGCCCTGCCCTGACTGCCAGAAGTCGAGACTGGCAATCACATCGTTGCCCAACTCGTCTTCGTATGCATACAAGATCTGGTGAAGTGTTAGCGATGAGATTTCCGCCACAACTCGTGCAACGCTTACCTCTCTTGTTGATGTGTGAAGCCATCTGATGTTCTTTGCAGTGACGATGTGAATCAGGCCGCCACTCTCCATATGTCGAATCTCAATGAAGCTGGGTTCAAAAGCAAGGATGTAGGGGTTGAAGATGGCAAATGCCTGCGGAGTACCTTCCCACGTGATCTTCCAATCCGGTCGTGCACGCCATCCATTCCTGTTGACGAAGAAAGAGTAATCCGTGTAGCAGAGCAGAAACTCGCTAGCCATGCGCTCGATGTGGATGGGTTTGATATTCTCCTTCCGCACAACAAAGTCCAGCGAAGTGTCCGCCTGGTCAAGCAGCGATTGTGTCTCAAGCGTCTCAAGACTGACGACTTCGAAACCGCGCGCGCAGCCCACACAGAGCTTAGAGCGCAGGAAGTGTATTGAGGTTGACTCGGTTGGGATGTAGAACTCTTTGTATGGTTTGAGCTGGTCTTGGTTCGTAGAAAGCATTTTTGCAAAGCCCGACTTCTTGGTCTTGCTGGCCATACTTTCCTTGGGTTCGTACACCTTGATGGTGGTTGAGAGTGCAGACGTTTTGACAGTGGCCACGAGATTATTACCCAGGCAGATGCCTGCCTTGAAGAAGTTGGCGTGGCAGATCTTGCGTGGCCTTTTGGAGACCGCCTGGCTGTTGTCATCGTCCAATGCCTCGGTTGAGTATGAGTAGAGAGTCTTGTCAGCCAGTACGAGGACGATTTGGTGCTGCTCGAGAACATCGATTTGTGTAACACCTTTGCAGTCCAGGACGCGGCGAGGCTTGATGGACGCGTCTTTTGTCTTTCGCTCGACAATGTACACACCAGCATCTGTGCCTAGGGCCAACTTGCGACCACCGTCCAGCGGTACCGCACATGTAACCCTAATTGCGGGATTGAAATAGCCCTCATTGAGAATCGTCTTGGTAAAGATGTTGCTACGTTCTCGCAAGCTGCGTTGCTGAGACTCAATATGCTCCATCCACTTCTGTTGTGAGATGGGGGTGCTTGCGTACAAGGTCTGCTCATAGCCACCCTTGCCGAGATGCTTGAAGGTGATGGGATAGCCTTGCTGTTTTGTTGCATCGTTTCTTGGCGTGGCCGCCGCGATCGCTCTTGAGCCCATCAAATTTGCCGAAGGCCGCTTGGAAATGCCCAGCTTCGGCATAATTTCATCCATCTGCGTAATAACCAATAGCTCCAGGGGAATTGGCTTCTTGTAAACCTTCTGCTCTTCGCGTTTGTTCACCGTCTTTGCGCGCACAAGAAGAATAGCGTGATCAAAGAGGTAGCAGGTGATGTCGCCAGTCGCTTCTGTGGGAGTCTTCTTCAGGTTGCCCTTGAATACCAACTGCCGATTCTCATCGGTCAACTTGAGATCCACGTACTCGCCGGGTTTGAACTTGAGGTCCTTGTTTAGTTGCATGAGATTGAAGTGGTTCTCCGCTTTGCCAGACTCCATGTTGACCTTTGACAGTGTATCCTTGATAATCTTGATGACCTTTGGAATATCCTCCTTGTCAGGATTGTCGTCGGCCGTGTATTTGACAATGTTCTCCAACAGTAGGGGGTATCTAGCCAATCTTGTGGTGGGCTTCGTGAGATATCCATTGAGCTCGAGCTTTCGAGACTCCTTCATTCGCTCCACCTCGTCGACGAAGCGCGCGAAATGGGTGTTTGTGCGCTTCTCATGCTCAAACTCGTACTTACCGAAGAGCTGATTGGCACCATACTTGATGAACGGTGCAAAGTGTGGTACGTACTCCATGAAGATGTCGCCCACGTTCTTAACTACAGGGGCATTCTGTTGGCGACGAGTGAGCGCTTCTGCGAGTCGTGAGTTTACCATGTACACTTCCTGGCAGTTTGAAAACACTGTGCGCACAAATTTTTCACGCCTGTGCTCCGGAATGGGCGAGCTCTGGGGATTCCGCAGAGGTTTCATCCAGAAATCCCGCAAATATTCGAGATCCTTGACAAAATCGCGTTCCGTGTACATGAGCTCAGAGATGACTTCTTGGCGTTTCCTTTCCTTCTCTGTTATGCTGTCTGAGACTTCCTTGGGGACCGTATTGATCCAGAGCTTTTGCTCTTCGTCGTCCAAGTCTTCGTGCAAGCTAGCTCGGGACTCTTCGCGTTTCAAGCCCGGCTGTATCCTCATGTTCAAACGAGCTTGCTGTTCCAGTCGTCGCGGGCAGGCAATTGAGTAACACAGTCGATCACGCGTACAGGTCGGTGAGTAACACTCTGTTAGAAGTGTAAAGACGCCATTGATCTCAGCCTTGTCTTCCATCATGGTTTCTCGAAATTGATATATCTCGTTGGTGGAGTCTCGCAAGCGGTGGGCATAAGTAACATCGTGGAAGAATTTCTGTGCGTCCAAAGACCGGCCAAGAAGCAGCGCCAGATTGCGATCCGTAGTCTTGATGATGTACGATATAAGATCGACAGCCTCCGCACCGGTGAATGCGCTTTTGTAAACAAGTCCATCCTTTTCTCGCTCGGCGACTTGTACTCTGTCCTGGAAGGTCTCGGCTACCCGTGACAGAAGAGCGGGATACACCAGAGGCGCCCGGCGATTCTGAGGAGGAACTACCGTCTGGCCGTTTTGCTGAGATTGGCTAGATGCTCTGTTGTTACTCGAGACGGTTGACACTGTCTGGGTGGAGCTGGGACGCGTCATCGAGGACATGGTGTCGGTTCGCTCCGACGGAGCCACGACGGTGGACGCCATTGACATTGTTCGCGACTGTGAGGGAATGCTTCCTTGACTTGTGTTTCTGGTTTTGGCCCCAGGAGCAACATTTCCTGGAATCTGCGACCCTGACGGGGACCTCTGCTCTCCTGGGGACATTTCTGCTCCGCCAGACTCGCGCCTTCGATTCGGGATGATTCGTCCACTCATCGTCTGCGTGTGGTCGGTATTGGGCGTGTACGAAGTCATGGACATGGTCCGCTCGTCAGGGCGTTCGGGCACAACGCGTCCTTGCGCGGTAGTCCTCGCCATGTGGTTCATATATGGTTGCTGCCGGAATGTATTCGCTTGCGAGGGATGGCTCGGGCCAGCAGGTGTGAACTGTGGACGTGGGCCGAGGGCCAGGGACTGGGAACGGTAAGGGTCAGTATTCATTCCAGGTCCTGGTGGCCCAGGGAAGCGAGGTGGCATGGGCTTGCTGAAGGGCGGCTGACCAGGCGGCGAGGTTCGCGGATCGAATCGCTGTGGTTGACCATACGGCTGGCGCTCGGGGCGAAGCGGGGGTGGGAGATATTGCGGCTGGGGCTGGCGCTG
This sequence comes from Paraphoma sp. B47-9, assembly GCA_001748405.1. Taxonomy (NCBI): domain Eukaryota; kingdom Fungi; phylum Ascomycota; class Dothideomycetes; order Pleosporales; family Phaeosphaeriaceae; genus Paraphoma; species Paraphoma sp. B47-9. The sequence continues at coordinate 22,239 of BCLK01000400.1, read as the reverse complement.
AGGCTGCTGGGGTCCCTCCGAGTATCGCGGGTTGCCGGGGTAGCCATTTGGAGGCGGGCGATTGTACTGGGCTTGCGGGTCCATAGGGCGTTGCTCTCCAGCACCGTAGCCGGAGCGTTGGTCGTAGGCCGCGTTGGGGCGCCGATCATAGCCATTGACGGGTTGTCGCATCGGTGGAGCCCGCTGCATCATATCGGCCGTCTGAGACGACATGGTTGCAGCACGATCGGGCATCCTCATCTGCGGCTGCGAGGTCATTGTCTGCGAGCGACCGGCCATGGCAGGACTGGCGCCGAAGATGTTGGCAAAGGCCGCGTCCCTTGCTCCCGAGGGCTGGCCATTGGGCGGGCGCGGGAACTCCCTCCCTGGCTGGTTGCTGTAGTCCGCCATGAAGCCTCGTCGATCCGCAGGGCACGCCGGGGCTATTCGTGCATCCGCGAATGCTGTGTTGTTGGGGAAGACTTTTTGAGCGGCGTCTGCTGCGTGATCGGGGCCAGCGAGTCACACGGCGGACGGGCGGAGAGGGGCGGAGGGTGCGAGACTGGGGATGGGCGGGCCTGGGCAAGCTACGGTAGGTAGAGTCGTGTCGATTTTGCGGGGTGGTTGGAGGTGAAGCCACGACAAACAGCGCGTGGAGGTCGGCCGGCCAGCCAGTCGAGGGGCGGCGCTAGCTCGGCGGCGACGACTGATGCGGAGCGTATGCGAGACAGCTGCGAGGACGAGGGTGCGGTGGTGCTGGAGCGGTAGCCGAGAGCAAGCAGCAGCCGTGGTCGAGGCGTCGCTCGCAGTCGTCGAGGGCCGTGTAGTGGAGGTGTTGGGTTGTGCTTGGCGTGCCGATCGAGCTCTTACTGTTTTGGTGAGCGCTCGTCCAACGCCATCTCTCATCACCCGCAAGCTTCGAGCCTGCACTTCCCCAACGCCTTTCTGCGCCTCTGAGAAGTCACCATGTCCTCCCAGGGAGACAGCCTGGCGCCGGCCTTTGCGCCTTTCTTCGGCATGGTGAGCGTTCCCGCAGACACCGATGACTTCATCGCTAACAGCAGCAGAGCGGCATCGCCTTTGCAGTGAGTGCCTCTGGCCCCTGCGACCATTGTACTAAGACACGAACCGCGGACAGATGATATTCGGATGTACGCCAGTCGAGGCTCTGCACGCAGCTTGGGAGAAAGACTAATGGTCCCCAGGCACGGGCGCCGCCTACGGCACCGCAAAGGCAGGCATCGGCATCGCTGGTATTGGCACGTACCGGCCGGACTTGATCATGAAGGTGGGAATCACAGCAGATACGAGGAGGGCAATGCGCTGAACACTGTACAGTCTCTGATCCCGATTGTCATGTCTGGTATTCTCGCAGTCTACGCGCTCGTCATTTCCGTCCTCATCGCTAGCGACATCAAGCCTCCGCCCGAGAAAAACTACTCGCTGTACGCTGGTTTCTGCCACATGGCCGCTGGACTGTCGGTAGGGCTCTCAGGCCTGGCTGCGGGCTATGCGATTGGGATTGTGGGAGACGCGGTACGTTGCAGCAGTTGCGCTGGGCGCCCGAAGCTGACTTGACCAGGGTGTGCGTTCCTTCATGCGACAGTCGAGGATCTTTGTTGGTATGGTCCTGATCCTCATCTTTGCGGAAGTATTGGGTCTCTATGGGTGAGTGTTTTCCTTCTGCTTCTGGAACAGGCTCTGCCGCTGCAGAACATCAACTACGCTCCATGGCTTGGACAAGTGGTTAGCAAGAACATGAGCTGACTTCTCAGTCTCATTGTCGCCCTCATCCTGAACACAAGGGCGAGTGGCTGAGAATGGTCCGATTCGACGCATGATACATGTACGACTACTTGGTGTATACAGCTCGAGCACGCTTGCAACATATGGGAGTTTGGGATTGAGATGTATCACAGTATTCGAGCTTGAGGCCCGGGCCGCGAACCTGATTGAAGTGGCTTCGCGGGCAAGGCCAGTGTAGGGCTCCATGGGATCTATATGCATAGCAATCGTTGGGCAGCAGTGTGTACGAATAGAATTATTGCAATGGATCAGTGCATGGCTGGAGGCAGTTCGTCTGAGGCACCTGAACGTCGAGTTTCTTGACATGTGGACCTCGCCTATGGCACTTTGGTTCGGCTGTCGTGCTGCCACAAGCGGGACCATGGTCCTGAGCATGCCAAAGGTGAAGACGGCCGACCCCTGACGTCTGTCACAGCCCTAGGACCCAGCTGCAGCTCGTGCCACGCGGGTCGTGCACCAAACAAAGGCTGTTCGCACATGCAGCGCATCGGAAGCTGAAGCACGGGGGGTGTGGGCGTGATTAAGATTGATTGCCTGCGAAACAGTGCGTGCGCTTCAAGGCGGACTCGAGCGACGGCGACGGCCACAGCCACGGCAGTGTCGCGGGCGAGTGAATGGCTGCTCTCGATACGATGGCGCCCGTCCCTAGAGCCGGCCGGCTTTGCTTTGTGCAGGTTCCCCACGCCCGCTGCGTCATCTTGCTAGAATGCGCCTCATGTATGTAACCCCCGCCAGGCGTCGCCTTTATACCTCCTTGCCCCTACGTCTCGCGCCGGTCCATGGTTTGAATGCTGCGACACGACGGCCGCTCCGCTACCTCGCAGGCCGACACCACGTTTGCCTGTGACTACAAACGACAATAGCAACGCCCGCGCCGCCCGCGCTGCCATGCGCTGAATAAGACTCGAATAGCCCCTCGCTCGCTCCTGCTTCTCCCGCGCCCACCATGGCCACTGCCATGCACAGCCTGCTGCACCCGATGCAACACCATCGGGACAAGAAGGAGGGCTCGCAGGATAAGCACGCGGGGCCCCTGCATGACCGCAACGACTCGGCCATGGACCGCCCGCGCGAGGAAGAGAAGCGCACGCTGGCGCAGTGGGAAGCGCAGAAGCACACGCTGAGCCCCGACGAGATCGACATTGACCCGGAGCACAAGGTCGTGGGGCACTCGTCCAAGGTGCTGCGCCAGGAGGACTTTGAGCTGATCAAGACGCTGGGGACCGGTGCGCCGCCTCGGGCTTGCCGCGGCACGACGGCCTTGCTGACGTGATGCCAGGAACCTTTGCGCGTGTCTGGCTGGTGCGGCTCAAGGACGCCCAGGACGGCGACGAGAACAAGGTGTTTGCGCTCAAGATCCTGCGCAAGGTGGACGGTACGGTCACGGGACTAGAGCAAGTGCAGCACCGCTGACAATTCTGCCCAGTAATTCGCCTGAAGCAGGTCGAGCACGTTCGCAACGAGCGCAATGTCCTCGCCAAGGTTGCAGGGCATCCGTTCATCACGACCATGGTCGCGAGCTTCCAGTCGCTCGACTCGCTCTACATGGTGGTGCGCAGCCTCGGCTCCCGCAGCAATGCGCCCAATGGCTGACAGACACAGCTCGACTACTGCCCTGGCGGCGAAGTCTTCAGCTACTTGCGCCGCGCGCGCCGCTTCAACGAGCCCACGTCGCAGTTCTACGCGGCGGAGATTGTCCTCATCCTCGAGTTCCTGCACGAGCGAGAAGGCGTTGCCTACCGAGACCTGAAGCCGGAGAATATTCTCATAGACGCCGAGGGACACCTCAAGCTGGTCGACTTTGGCTTTGCAAAGAAGGTCGAGAACAGTCAGTGTAGAGACTCAGTAGTCGCTACCGGTGCTAACTCGAGCAGGAGAGACATATACGCTCTGTGGCACACCCGAGTATCTGGCGCCCGAGGTCATAAGAAACACAGGTTGGTAGCGTCGTTCCAGAGTACTGGCACCAACTCACACAAGCAGGCCACGGAACCGCTGTCGATTGGTGGGCGTTTGGCATCCTAGTCTACGAGTTCCTTGTCGGCCAACCACCCTTTTGGGACCAAAATCCAATGAAGATTTATGAGCAGTATGCGCTCTCCACGCATCATCATTGGTGCGACTGTTGACAAGCTGTAGAATCGTCGAAGGCAAGGTCCGCTTCCCCAGCGCCATGTCTGCGGATGCCCGCGATCTCATCTCTGGTCTCTGCACCGTCGACACTTCGAAGCGGCTCGGCAATATCAGCGGTGGCGCCGGCCGTGTAAAGTCACATCCGTGGTTCAAGAACATCGACTGGGACCGCTTGTACAGGCGCGAAGTGAACGGCCCCATCGTACCACATCTCCGAGGCCCGGCTGATACCCGGAATTTTGACGAGTATGAGCCTGAAAGCGAACATCGTGACCCCTACACGAAGGAGCTGAGCGACAAGTGGGACGAGTCTTTCAAGGACTTTTAGACTCCACCAATAGCATGAGCAATGATTGACGAATTAGGCGGCAATCTGAGTCTATGTGCATATAAGCGAGAGGGTTCCGCACAAGGACCATCAGGGTGGGCTTCCCCATGATCGACCCGAACCCTGATTCTGGGTCTCAGCAGTATTTCTGGGAAGTTTACGAATGAAGTTGATTGGCATACCAAGCCTGCAAACAAGCATGCGCACGCAGATTTAGTGGGACTGGATATGATGAATACACGCATCCCGCGCAGATTCGAGCCGACGCGCATACCTGTACATTACTACTCGTAAATATCACATGTGAGCTCGAATCCTTACGTTGTGGCTTCTTCGGAGTTGGACCGATGTGTCGTCCCTGCTTCATGGAACATGTCTGTTCAGATCAAAGATCAATGTAAATTATTTGGTAGTATGGGTCTCCTGATACTGACTGCATATTCCCAGAGACGCCATCAACCATGCTTCCATCACTTTGGCTCCACTCAGCGTCGTCTACCCCTTGAAATCCTCAGATAGATCCATCTCCGGCTTTACTACTGCCCGATATGGCTCCAAAGATTTTGTCTAGACTTCCGTGTGAGTATGTTCCCTCACGCTCCTCGTCCTGCATTTTTAGTCGATCACGTAGGGCACTATGCTCCTCCAGGAAGCAGGGAAAACTTGTCAGCTCATTTCTCCTCCTCGTTGTCATCTTTTCGTGCTTCTTAAACTGGTCCATACATCTTGCACATATTGGCGGAGCTTCAAAGTGACCAGGGTCGTACGTCTCGGTGAAAGAACACTGTGGACAAGTGAGAAGTATCTGTTTGGTGGGCTTATCATCTTCCAGTAGCTGATTGTTCGAAGTCTCCTGGAGAAAAAGCTCCAGCATTGGTCTCGATGGAGGTGACATGGGCGTTGGTTGTGCAGTGGGACTGGCGAGCACGAGGGCGAGACTTGGTGCTGCCTTCAGTGTAGATGGCGGTCTGCTCGTCGCTGTGATCAGGCGTGGCATGCATGGACGCATACTGAGCAGTTTGAAGCCAACAAACAGCTATCTCAACAAATACTGCAACTGTGGGATTGCTGAACTTGCGCTGTTGAGATGTTGATTCTGGTGGTAAGGCTTTCGCTGGTGCGGGAAAGTGCACGGCGACATATTGATAAAGCTTCGAAGGCTTCTTGGTGATGCAGTGGAGAAGTGAATTCGAGGAGAGATGTGAAGCTGAAGAGATAGGAGGGCCGGCTGCTGAATGTAGCGAGGTTGGGAATGATCAATTCAAGAGGAACAATTTGTAGAGAAGCAGCGACCATGTGCAAGCTATGCGCTAGGGCGAGTAATGGTGCTTGAGAAGATCCATTCGCATGTTTACGATGTTCAATAACAGCAAGCGTGCCACATTTCCAGCACCTCTCAATACATGGATGCGCCATGTGCATGGTTCTACGAGATTGCCTTCATCTTGATGCCACGAACTATGTGCGCTGTTCTCTTATTATCAACCAATGCACAAACGCATCTCCGCTGCTTCCACAGCAGAGGAACAGCAATACCCAAGTAGAATGGCACATTCGTAAACGTGTTCGCCGCTGGAAGCTCCGCCCTTTTGTGAGACCGTCGGTCGTCTAGCTAGATTGGTGCTTAATCGTGGACCTACATGTTATAGCCTATATTCATTCTATTCCGCAGATATCATCAGCGAGCCTTGTACATGTAGACCGAAGAAGTCAATTCTGCCGACGATACGAAGTAGATATGGCTCGTGTCCCTCGAATGTGAATGGGCATGCTATCATACTCTTGATCGGTTACGACTATGTCGACAGAACATCCCTGCACGCCGTGAGTTCTGCACAATTATGGCATGTACATGACACCCATCAATGGCTACTGTAAGGCGCTCAGCGGTCTATCGCCAAGGTGAGCAGCGAAACACCTCAGTCTTGAGCATGTAACATGGGAGTCTTAAATGCCATGGCAAACCAAGGTGCATGATCCATAATCCACCATGGCAAATACTGGCCGAGAGGATGGGCATTCCCATACGCGAACATGGAGAAGTCAATGGCAATGCGAACAGGTGCCATTGGTGGACTGTCCGCTTTGAGCAAAAGATAGGCACGATTCCCAGGATTGTGGTCAGGTCTTAGGACGGCAAAGCTCGGTGAAAACAAGTATGTTGCTGGGTGAGCGGAAACGGAAAAACAGGCGGCGGGAGTAGAAACAGTTCCAGGGACGTGAGAGAAGGCTTTTCGGGAGTGTAGATGTGGTAGCAACGGCGAAACCATTCGCTGCAGGAAAATCAAGGATATGCAGGTAAAGGTGACGGACCCACGAATCAGCAAGCGCGTTTATAGAACGCTGTCGGAGACTTGTGCATTCGGGCCTAGACAACAGTCATAAACCTGATATTTGGCTAGCGAAGCAGCGTGGGCGGCAAGGCATGTCCACACTCGGGTGCGTTTGCAAACCAAGACAGAACATGACGATCTTGGTGAGCTCTTTGTCTGTAATGTCTGCAAGCAATGCTGCGCCTGGAGCAATGCGTAAGCCGTCATGTGGTGCTCGTTGCCGTGCGCAGCTTTGGAGAGGGGGCGCGTTAGATGGTGGATGGGTGCGAGTGTTGAACTCGAAAGAGATTCAAGTGTGGCGCAAAGTGTGGCGGGAACTGATCTGACAGGGAAGGAAAGCGGGCTAAGCTTTTTGAGCATGCAAAGGGGAGACGAATAGGAGACGACAGAAGCTCCTTGACAGCTAGCAGGCATGAGTTGTCCGCGGGCCTGGCTGGGGTGTCCTAAGCTCGTGCTGACTTTCCGATGTCGACGGCAGTTCCGATTGCAACGGTTTGCAGTGAAACTGGCACTTTGGCCAGCAGGCGTGCATGGCGGCCGTGAGACTTTGGGCAGACCGTCTCAGGACCACGGAGCGGCTGCTGCCAGCATCACAGCAGGATGATGCGCGCAATCTGGTGGGCGCGTGGCGAGCTGCAGTAGTTATAGCTGTGTGCAATGCATCGTGGAGAAGAGGCCCTTTTGAGAAGCGAGAGGATCTCATTTAGCTACCCGGTCCGCCCAACCTTGGACGACGTGCAGGGCAGGCCATGCTGCAGAAGACAACACGCGAAGACGACGTACTTTCTTTTCACGTCTGGTCGTGCTTTACTTGCCCATCCGTTCTTTTGGGACCCGTCTCGGTCTGCTTTCCTTTGTCCGCACGCATCACATCGATCACCGTCACCGTAGACACATACAGTAGCAGAGGCACGCGCCCCCGATAGCCGTTGCCATCGCCATCGCCGATAGCATCGAGCTCCTCCAGCTGCCACAGCGCCGTAACCCACAGCTCCTCGCAGCACGCCTCTCGACCGCACTGCCTGCCGCTCGACTGGATGCCAGCCGCCGTCGCTGGTCGCTCGCAATGAGCAATATCAAGACGCGTATCCAGCACGCGAGGTCCAAGTTCCTCCGAAGAAGCAGCGCAACGTCGACGACGACGCGCTCCATTGCCTCGTCCGGGAGCGACCGCCACGTCAAGCCGGCGAGCACGCTGCGCAAGAGCGTGTCTCTGTCCAGGCTGCCCGAGGCTGCGAGCGCCGACGACGAGCGCCTCGTGCAGTCGGAGGTGCTGGGTCTGGGTTCTGGTCCTGGTGCTGGTTCTGGTCCTGGCCCTGCAACGGGCGCAGCCGAGGAGAACAGCTCGACGTCGCAGGATCGGCAGTCTCGCGCGTCTGCCACAACCACGGCCTCGAGCATCCCCTCTGCCCAGCAGCAGCATCCCCAGCAGCCCCCCGCCGGCGCACCGCCCGTCGTGTGTCCTGCCGTCACGCTCGAGTATCCCACGCCCATCCACCCCGACGTCGTCCAGCCCGCCCAGCTAGTGCCGGAGCCGTCGGTCTCGTCGGCGGCGCCCACAGAGGCCAGCGACCACGCCTCGGACCTGCCACACAGCTCCTCCAAGTCATCGTCGCCAGGCGTCATCCGCCGCCAGTCGGTCGTCGCCAACACCGATGCAAAGATCATCAAGACGCTGCTAGCCCCCGACAATCCCCAGCCCGCCGTCGTCGGCCCGCCCGCTGCCTCTGCGACCGACTACTTTGGCGGCGCCCCCGCGACCTTCAGCGCCGCCATGCTGCACCGCAAGATCTGGGTGAAGCGGCCCCATGCCTCGGCCACGCTCGTGCAGATCCGCGAGGACGACCTGGTCGACGACGTGCGCGACATGATCCTCAAAAAGTACGCCAACTCGCTGGGCCGCAGCTTCGACGCGCCCGATGTGACGCTGCGCATCGTGCCCCGCGATGCTGCAAAGAGCCACGATCGGACGCTGGGCCCCGAGGAGGACATGTGCCGGACGCTCGACGCCTACTTCCCCGGCGGCCAGACGGTCAACGATGCCCTCATCATCGATGTGCCCCAGAAGCGACCGACACCGCGGCCCTCCCCCCGCGTGCCTATGCCGTATGAGCACCACGACGACAACCGCTATCACCAGACCGAGTACTTCCCGCCCATGCCCGTCATCAACCCCTCGCCGGCCGCCACAGGCGAAGCTCGCATCCCGCTGCCGCACGCCCCGCACTCGATTGCCGTGCTCAATACCGGCCAGCTGCCTGCGCTGCCGTCTCCCGGAGGAACAAGGAGACTGCACCAAAGCCGGCCCAAGTACCCGAGACATAATACCGCCTCGCCTACGGCCTTGACGGGCGGCATTCCTTCATCCGCCACGAGCGCCCGTCCTCCTAACCGGCCACGGCACGACTCTTCCGCGTCAGACACCAAGCACTCTGCGACTTCCAATAACCCAATACCCACACCGCCGGCTGCTGCTGCGGACCCGAATGCACGTCAAACATCGAGCCCACCGACGCCCCGCGTGGCCTCCCCCCAGCCCAACACTTCCAACAAGAAGCGGAGGAAGAAGCAGTTGCTGGAACCCCCGAGCCTACCAGCTGGCTTGTTGGACGGATCGGTGCCGCCGATCAATGTCTTGATTGTAGAGGACAACATCATCAACTTGCGTGTCTTGGGCGCTTTTATGCAGCGGCTCAAGGTGCGTTGGCAGCGCGCCATGAACGGCAAGGAGGCGGTGACAAAATGGAAGGCTGGTGGATTCCATTTGGTGCTCATGGATATCCAATTGCCCGTGATGAATGGTTTGGAAGCCACCAAGGAGATCCGGCGCTTAGAGCGAGTCAACAGCATCGGCGTGTTCAGCAGCGGCAGCAATGAAGCGCCAAACACCAGACTTGGTCAAGACGGAAGTCGTCCGGAAGAGCCGCAAGAAGACGACAAACTTGGTGACAAGGGACTCTTCAAGAGTCCCGTCATCATCGTCGCCCTCACAGCGAGCTCGCTTCAAAGCGACAGACACGAAGCTCTCGCGGCTGGTTGCAACGACTTTCTGACCAAGGTAAGCCCTAGCCCTCTCGCACCACGTTGCACACTTGCTGACATGCACTGATAGCCTGTCAACTTTGTCTGGCTCGAACGCAAAGTCAAAGAATGGGGCTGTATGCAGGCTCTAATCGACTTTGACGGTTGGCGTAGGTGGAAAGACTTTGCCGACAAGTCTGAGACTATGGACTCCAAGTCCAAGATGTCTGCGTCCTTTTCTAGTATTGCACCGGGAAAGAAAAAGGACACGGGCCTCAGCCCTACCCTGGCCGCCAATCCGCCAGATGGCAGTGGTATGAGCGTCAACGGAATCAAGAAGGAAGAGGAGAAGGAAAAGAAGAACAAGAGGAAGAGTGTGGGCGTCATACCGCCACCGGTCCTGCTTGAGGAGAATGAAATCGGAACGCCCGACGCAGACGATTCAGGGACCTAGACCGGCTACTTCCACAGACGACCTCGCACGCAATCCTTGCCGTTCGAGGGGTTCACCCATTCCTGCACCCGCTTACTCCTCTAAAATAAGCTGCCACAGCCACCTCCTTGGCATGCCCGAGTGCCAGCAGCATTTCAGCTTCAAATTGGCACACCATATTTCTCAACATTCTTAGTCATACTCAGCATAGCATGGAATTTTCTTTCGGCGGTTCTTCAGCTTCATCGACTTTGAGACACGCCTGCGCTCACTGCCGGTACTTTGAGCTGCGTGCTGTTCGCATATTGTTCACTCAGGCCTTTTTCGGCCCATTACACGCACACGATTTGCATGCCGAGTATCATACTCGCTTGGGTTTGGCGCGGCAAAGAGCATTATTGCGGGTTCCTTTGGAGGAGTTTGAGCATGGAAGTGGTACATAGGCGTAATGATAATGTTGAAGTCGCTGTCAGAAGACGTAGGGACCGTGCACATCGAGTTGCGAAGCCTACTCGTTTTACAATTTCCCTTCAACAGTACTAGGAAATAAGTGGCCAACTATGCCGCGTCGGGAGTGCGGAGAAAGATTGGCTAACCAATTCCATGATGACCTCTACCGTCACTCACATAACAGGGCCAGGGCGGCTTGCTTGAGCAACCCAACGAGTATATAATTGCCGCTCTCATGATTGACTAGTATTGTCATCACCAAACAACGAGGCTCGCTGCACTTTTATCAACATGGCGAAAGGCATCTTGTGGGTTTCATCACGTATCACGAAGCCAGATCGGTTGTCGCCGGATGACTTCTGCGCATGGTATGAGAACGTAGGGTGAATTATCCAGTCAGGGGTTGTATTCTACTGAATATTACACATAGACACATATCCAGGAAGTTCTCTCCCTACCTGGTCTACCTAGCGCTGCACGCTACGAAGCCATACAGCCACAGCCTTCTGAAGATACATGGAGCGCTCAAGCTCCTTGGTTGGTACGTCAAGCTCCCACCTTGACAACTGGTCCGGGCTGGCTGACAGCATACAAGACGTTATATGACATGCACCATGTCGAATACCGACACAGTCCTGATTTCAAAGCTTTGGATGGCCAGACTGCGCCATCCGAACAACTCTTAGACCGTATCTTTAGCAACACGCGATTCGACACCCGCTTCTACGCACAGGTTCAGAATTTCGACGTCTCTCATGAAACGGCCGGTCCTGCTCGCTTCATCATCTCCGCTGCCTTGCAGCCTCCAGCAGAAGCAGCACCAGACTTTGATGCTTGGTATCGCCAAGAGCACCTCGCGGTACTCAGCCGCGCACCGGGCTTCGTGCGCTCTCGTAGATATGAACTTGTCAACGGCACGGTGTTGGATGAATTCATTCGATCAGAGCCGGACGTACCCAAGTATCTTGCGCTGCACGAATTTGAGGGCCAGGTTTTGCCGTGGAAAGAGTTGCAAGACAGCGCGGAGACGCCATGGGCAAAGCGCGTTATGGGGGCTCTTGCAAAGAGCGAGATTGGCTGGTATGTGCTCAAAAGGATATATCCAGAGGAGGAATGGAGGGATGTGGGCACTCAAAGTGGTTGAGATGCTAATTGAAGTGACATGTGTCATCCTATTATATCTTGGCATTGGTTGATTTATGTAACGTTTCAATGTTCGCCTTGGCTCTCATATTGTCATGTTCCCACTCGCCGTAGCGGCTGTCATACCAACTGCTCAAACCTGACCTTTCTGTCTTCGCAATATGCTCTGCGAGGCTCACGGCGTCCAGGATCGCAGCATTCGCGCCATTTCCACCTACGATTGGCTCGGCATGCACGGCATCTCCGATCAGTACGATGCCTCCAGAAGCAATACCCCGGAGTGCATCCTTGGGAACAAGGATGGCGCGCATTAACCAGTGGAGCAGGCGATCTTTCCGGACTTCTTTCTCGTCGAGAACAGTACCAAATGGCTGGGGAAGATCCGGTCGCAGAAGGGATCCTAATTCGTCGAATAGTTCCTCTGGGATCTTCGTCGCACCAGACAGCGTCCGCTCAGGCTTGTACAACGGATCTGAAGCCCCTCGTGAAGGTCGGGAGTAGGTCCAACTTATACTGACCCTCTCGGTTGTATAGTTGTCAATGCTCAGCTTGATTCGGATGTCGTCTTTTCTGAAGGTGATGACGTTTGATTCTCCGAGGTGCGGTAGAAGAGCGGCCTCAAACAAATCGCGATCAATCCTTCGCTTCCCATTGAACGCCACAAAAGGTAAGACTGCGAGCTGGCTCTCTGGCAAGAGCGAAGTGCGTATTGAAGAATGCGGGCCATCTGCAGCGACCACTACGCTGGCCTGTACCTCCTGCCCATTGCTAAACCTAGCTATTGGTTGACCATCAGGGACGGACGAAGGCTCTATAGTCTGTAAGGTACAGTCCCATCTGATATCCAGACCTTCTCTTAACCAGTCTTCGAGGTTTCCTCTATTTGCTTGGAAGCAGGTTTCCCCTTCATCTAGTTTGCCAAATACAGAGCCCATGGATATCGGACGAACACTACCAGCGCCGCCAGTAGCTTCATCGACCGCAACACGGTTTTTGAACGCTTTCTCTGAAACGTTGAGTGTCTTCAGCAGCGGGATATAGGCGGAAGCATATAGTGTGATACCATAATTGTGCTGCGCTGCAGTCGATGTGCGCTCGTAGAGGATAGTCGGGATGCCTCGTTGCTGAAGGCAGCGGCCCAATGTGAGACCACTGAAGCCTGCGCCGATGATGCTGACAGTCTGTTTGGCCATTCTCTGGGGATGAGTATTTTAATAATCGCTGCGCCCGGGTGCTCGTCCGTTTTGGTGTTGTTTCGTGTGTTCAAGCAAGTCGATGATGCGTTGGCCCCACCTCCAGCGTGCCAAGGCAGCCTAGGTACGTGACTTCTGAATCTATTCATCATTGTTGGGTCTACCTGGAATACGATTGCAATGGCACGTTGGTTCATTACGAGTACCCTAGCAATTGCCACGGTTTGCTAGTTGAATGGAGTGGCAGCAGCGTGAGGATTGCGGTTGAGTCGATGGTTGCCCTACCATTCCAGGCTCAAACTCTCCATCCAGCTTCCCCTCTTCTCCACCTTCAATGCCTCCTTGACGTTCCCACTTCCCAGGTCGCCGTGGTAGAAGTGTGCGAAGCAGCCGCGGCCCACCTCTTCCCACTTGATTTCTGCCTTGCGCGCCTCATTCACAACGCCATTTCCGCCCGTCCCTGCCTCCAGCACTTTATAATTGATTTTTAGAAGCCACAGCTCGGAGAGGCTGTCGAACCATTTGTCTGCCGTGCTGGCCACTTGTTCCGCCGTCGATAAGTGAATGTAGCCGTCTTTGCGGTCGAGGTCAGACAGCGCAAGGCAATCAGGCAGCGGTGATGGCGGGGCCGATGGCAGAATTTTGTAGAGATAGTTGGGAAGAGGCGACGGAGCTGGCATGGCGACTGCGTTGGAACACTGGTGGTGTTTGTGTGGGCGGGCAAATTGCTGATGTCTTATTCCATTTTAGGACGGCTGACGTGACCCACTCGCTTTCGAACTTCCCAACCTTGGAACGCCACAAAGCGCGTTCTTTAGGAACAGCCATGAGACAAAAACCTGCATACCACTGTACCATCACCACCACGCGTGTGCAAAATAGAGTCCGGGCCGTCTGCAGAAAACCAAGCCGCACTGGCTTCTGCACTTGCGATAGGCTTCTAGAAGGCTTCTCTTCAAGGACCAACCACGCCAATCTGACGTCGATTTGGGCGAAAGCACCCATCACTTCCACACGCTTGCTCGGCACTTTCGACTTTAATGGCGCATCCGCGCGCCAACGGGTCGCAAGAGCAAGTTCAATATGACAACCACGAGCAGCAACACCGAGAAACTACCAGTGTCGACAATCTCAGTGCTCTAAGCACAATCCAACACTCTGCGCCGTGTGAACCGGAAATCGGACCCTTTGTTGACTCGCCCTCCCCGACGTACCCTGCATCGTCACTCGAGCCTCTTCAAGTACCATCAGAAGTTCTAGCAGACAGCACAAGTGCCCGAGGACTGGATGCGCATTGCTGTCTGGCGAGAGACGACGAAGGCGTCCCTTCCACGGCCCTTGTACGCTTCGAGTACCTGAATCAAGGTGGAGCCAACGTCATTTTCAAAATACTCCCTTGGTGGCATGCAAGTGTGGAGCCAGGTCCGCCCTTCGTTTTCCTCGATGCCAAGATAGACGGTACCAAAGCCAGTCCTCTCCACCGCAAAGTACTCCTCCGGCAGGTTCTTCGTGTAAATAAGGGCCTAGAGAAGACCCTTAGGTGCGATGAGGTCATCTTTGGGTTCTACAATCATGTCAGGCCACTCTTCTTACCAGGATCGATTGAGGTCGTCCATATAGACTCAGAAACGGGGACAATGACGGTAGTCCAAACCAGCCTGCCCAATCTGGACTTCACAAACTATCTCATGGAACATCGAGGGGTCATGTTGTACTCTAGTGTGATGGCGAATCTTTCATCAAAATCTGACGCCATAGTAGCCGAAACTCATCCCGAATCATCTGCTTCAAGTCATCTCACCGCCAAACGATGGGGCATCTGTCTTCCAGATATGTCACCCATGCCGGGATCATCAGTGACCCTCGAGATCAAGCCAAAATGGCTAGCACAGTCTCCGACTGCACCCAAAAACGCCCAGCGTTGCCGCACCTGTGCACTACAAGTCGCGAAGCCAAAGGACCCAAAGAAATATCTCTGTCCTTTGCTCCTAGTCGAAGGCTCTCGTGATGACCTGTACCCATGGGTGTCTGCGCGGGTTGAAGAGCAGCTGGCGGGTACCGCAGACTTACCAACTAGGCGACAGATGGACATGATCACGCACGTGTCCTCACAGATATCAACATATCTCACCGAAGGTGATGGCAGATCTCTCTTAAGACACATTCGATTATTGCAGACCCTTCTCGACCCCCAAGGTGTTCTGGGACGTGATCAGATCTCCGCCGACTTGAAGCCTTTGTTTGACTACAACCTGCGTTTGGCCATGACTTTGCGAGATTGCTCCCTCTATATCAAGGTTGGCTATACCACATCCGAAATGGACGCAGCCATCATCGATTGTAGACTCGGAGATATGGATTTCAAGTCGCCCGACAAGATTGTCGACTGGCACCAGAAAGAATGGGATCTCATCAACCGCGCTGCTTACTCCCGAGAATCTGACGACCATCCCGGTTGCATGATGTTGGGTACACCACGGCTGCGGCAAGGGGGTAGTGAATCTGTTTTGGTAAACACAAGACAGTGGTAACAAACAACGATCTGACCACCGTTGCGGACTGCAAGGCGGCCTTATACTTGTTCATCACAAAACAACAAGCGAAAAGATTGTTGGTGGGGTCGAAAAGTACAAGATACTTGTGCACTTGATATCTCGATGGGCATCGCACTGCCATCACCGTTCGAGCCGAAACTTCATTTTCTGAACCTTCACTAGGAGGGTGCATTGCGACAAGCAGAATCTTTCGACGCTCATTCACCCGCATATTTGGCTTACTGACGGCTCCGTTCGTGCCGCAGTCTCGAAGCTCACAACTCTTGAATACGGCCCGGGTTGAGATGGCATTCTCGATGTAGTCCATGCTGGGGTAATGAGCCTGTTAACGCCACGAAATCCACGCTAATGCCGTACAGACTCGTTGCGAGTAGAGATTACTCTGACAACACTTTCAAAGTGACAGGAAGTGGAGACCACAAGGTCCACGGGTCCATACTGATGGCCAGATCGCCGGTCTTCAGGGACTTTTTTAGTGCAGGAGGTGGCAAGTTGGTCAACGTTGCCTTAGGAAAAGATGTCTAGTCTTTGCCTAGGATGTCGACTTATTATTCGACTTCTTTCGTTGCGAAGATCATGAAGAGCTAAAGAGGGACGATGGGTTCACTAAGCTGGTACTACGCAATGCGATGATTGATTTCTCGCCTTCTACTATTTGGACATCTATTGCACTCCTGGTAACGACACTAGCTACGATTTCTATGTTCGCCTCTCACATCTTCTCACGTATACCTTGGCACATTATTCCTGTCTCAGCGATCTGGTCGATCGTGTAGAGCAATGCTTCAAGGCAGCCTTTGCGTGGCATTGCGCAAATGTCGTGGGCACTCACGTTCTTGCCGTGCCCAAGTAATGCTTATCTCCCAATTCATCAAAGAGCGAGGACTCGCAGGTCGAAGACAAGGATGATAATTGGGCGGAAGATGTAGATGATGACAAGTAAGATGAAGAGGTACTATGAGGGGACTCTGCCGATGATATTGCAAAGCACAAGCACCTGTCTAAGTGCTTGCAACAACGACGCCAGCTTGACCTGCGTTCCGGCGCGTTCGTGGTCAGGCACACGTGGATTATAGAATATTGGTACAAATGATTGGTTGGGCGCAGAAAGATCAAGAAACGAACTCCGCAAAGCGTATAAGAAGGTGGATGCGAAATCTCACGGCGGGGATGAGGAAGGCGATCGTCACACGCTCGATCGTATTGTGGAGGGGTATGAATACAATATGGGCTTTCAGTAAATGTGCAGTTGATTCATTGCCTCGTCAACATATCCTAATATACTTTACTCCCATTAGAGATATGATGTGTCGTGTCCTACTCCTTCGCACCGTGCACGAACAGCCTCTTGCCGTGTGTCTCCTGGAACTGTTTCTCGCCAGGCTCGCCTGCTCGGCCGCCAAAAACAAGTTGGCTCCTAAGCTTCCAGCCGAGAGGGATGTTCCAGTGATCTGCAGCTTTTTGGTCGATGATGGGGTTGTAGTGCTGCAGGTTTGCGCCAAAGCCCTCGGCCTCGAGCGCAACCCAAAGAGCATACTGGTGCATGGCATTGGTGTGCTCAGACCAGTCGCCGAAGTGATGCGCGTACAGCGGGAAGGCCTTGCGGAGGTTCTCTACCGGTTCTGGGTCTTCGTAGAAGAGGATCTGATGGACGACGTCAGTGCATTTGTGACTTGGACAGAATGGTATCTGGCTGCAGGCTCGATAGCGGAATCGCGGGTGGGGCTTGCATCATGCATGGCGGGGCGGCTAGCTCGAAACTTGCATACGCCGACTCCAAGTAACACCAAAAAGCTGTTGCTCAACTTACAGATCCATACGCGCCCTTGAAGCCATTGATTTTCTGCTCGGTCTTGGGAAACTGATCCTCTGGGGTGAGGGGCTTCAAGACCTCGAGTACAAAGTCCCAGAAGGTCTCATGGTCCCTGTTGAGAAGCACGACGAGTCGGGTTGATTGGGAGTTGAAGCTCGAAGGCACGTGGAGGAGAGCCTTCTCAGCGATGTCGGTAATTTGCTTGTCTGAGATGGGAGCCTCCTTGTTGAGCTGGTAGTATGTGCGACGCTCCTTTACGGCATCGAAGAAGGATTTTTGGCCGGACATGTTTGCTGAGGTGGTCGAAAAGTTTGTGTGACTTTGGGTTGCGGAAGTAATGGCAGAAGCTGTGGGATACCGTGATGATAGATTCGAGGCAGCCCAGAGGCTTTTGTATCCACAAGCTCCACGCCTGGCAATCGTCCTCAGTACTTGCGCCATTGTGTCAAAGTGGGAAAGCGGCGAGTTGGTCCCTAGCTCCAAACCCTCTTTGGGTGCCGGTAACTGCGCTTGGTGGACGAATTGTGGTGCCAGCAACGCAAGAAATACTCCCGCTAACAGACCAAGTAGCAGCGACTTTGCGGCCACTGCCATGACGTGATGCAATTAGGGTCGTTACAAAAGCGCTGGCAGCGAGCGCCGCCGTGCTTTGATAAGACAGTCTTCCCTGTCAGTGCCCACTTTAGCTTACGTGCACCGTAATCGAGGTATTTTACACGTCCTGCGCTTGCAAGGTAATCAAGCAACTAGACTGGCCCACGCGTCGAAATTGTGTGTGCGGTCGGCCATCGGCAATCGGATGAGCAGGTTGCCGGCTGCTGACCAAAAGTCTTGGAAATCTAATCGCTCGGTCAGCGATTACAGCAACATTTCGCGCTTCTATTCCGCGGTGTGGACCCACATTTTCGCGACGTACCTCTTGTACTATACATGCCCATTGGATTCGATGAGACTTCTGACCCGGCTCAGTACCTTGTCGGGCTTGAGCCTTTCAATCACCATGTACGTTCGTAACATACGACAACATCGCAGGTGGAGGCACTGCCCCAGATGTACTGCGATGATTGCGAACACTGTGAGTAGAGACTCCTAAGTTTGGTAACGGAGATCACTTTGATACTAGCACGAGAATAGCCGCCATTAGTAGCACTCTGTTCATCAGCGCGGCTAACAATTCAGACTATTGACCGCGTTCTGGTCTCAATTCTAGTCGCGCAGAGATGAGGAGTCTCGCAACTTCAATGCTCTTAGGCGATATAGTGGAGCTACTTGCTGCGTCTGGGCTAAATTTACACGCGGCCGCTTCGTGCTCAGTATATATCATATAATGACAGTGACAAGAGTGTCAGGTCCAGTACCAACAAGATTTCCAAGAGTCGCTCCTCTCAACCACATCAACAACCCGAGGCACCTATGTGACCGTGACAGTGACATGAACCGAAGCGCTCCTGCTTGCAGATTAGTCGATTCAAGTGAGCATGAAGTTCCAACAGAGCATGTTCGGCGGGCTGCTGAGCAAGCATAGTATTGAGGGCTTGATCTCATGGCCGCTATGATATACAGGAAAAATCGACTTATTCTCCAATAAAATTCAGATAATCTCCGTCCACTTACAAGGATAAATGATCGAGGTTGCATAAGCAAAGTTCGTGCAACAGCACAATTCACATGTTGAGCTACCTGCGAGAAGGCGGTGTTCAGGCCCTTCATGCCTCAGTTATCATCGCTTGCTCCTTCTAGCCACCCATATATGGGGCTTTTATGTGCGGACTACCACCAGCAAACAGTCTCTTGAATGTGGCTCGACCCCATCTCCTCTCGTCTCCGGCGTATGCTCACGGATCCGATAACTGAAGGGATTGAAAACGCACCACCGACAGCCGTTATCAACGATGACCAACTTGTCACCTGCGGTGATTATCCTGCCATGATCTTTACGGCGCTAAACTTCAATCTATGGCCTCTTGGGCCTCCAACTGTTATGTCCCATATCCTCGGGGTATGTGATGGGTGCTTAGCTGCCTCGCGAGGCTTTCAATGGAGGATACCGATGTCCTGCATCGCTGATAGCCCCCCAGGGACCTGAAGTTGCCTTGTGGCAACGATCGTATGCAATGAACCCTAAAAGCCGATCAACAGTATTGGCAGACGGGAGATCTCATAGTGCTATGCACTCCACGCTGCATCTCTAGGAAAACTCTACGGACACAGCAAGTGGAAGAAGCATGTGTCAACGATCATATTCGATCGGGAGAGCGATATGTTCCAGCCAACACTATTCCTGGCCGGATCGTGGAGGGACTAAATATGATATACATGGAGTCTTCCACAAACCAGTGGTGTCTGCTTGAGTTGTACGACTGGACCGGCTCTGATGTTGTTCAAGTCGACTGTGATGCGGAACCAAGTGATCATTAGAGTCTAAACTGAGCGGACTTTAATCTGAATCAAAGTTGCATAGAATCTTATTATGATGATGACTCGTTGTACTCGGAGTGCTTTCTGGAAATCCCTCCACGCTCGCGTTACAACAAACTTCCTGCAGGATACCGAGCATGCCGAGTATCTCGTGGATGAATATCAGGATATCCAGACCAATTGCAAGAAAGACATGGGCGAGCTTGTTACAAGAGTCCTCCCGCAGATGTCATTGGTCGACCAACAACTACCATGTCCCCGATCGCAAGCGAGCCCACCCCTTCTGCGAGTGCATGTGTAGGTCGCATTTTTACTATCAAGCCAGATCCTGGAGAGTATATGACTTTCGATGATCTTGGAGAAAGGTCCCATGTGGCCTTTGGAGACATGGCAGTGGCCAATAAAAGGCACTTTCTGCGACTCGAACGGAGTGGTGGGCTTACCAGCACCTTGCGATGTCTATGTGGTCAAGGAAAATGATACCGATCAGTGGCCTGTAGGGCTTCTAGACTTGATGTACTGACCACGTCTGGCCGCAGTGAATCAATTGTTCGGCCCTGGCACAACACAACTCACGAAGTCGATTTGGCCCAACTAGCATCATGGAGCCCTAATATTCTTAGTGCATGCGATTCTCTAGGCATCTGAAAGTAAACCTGCGGCGGGTGAGTGCTGTCGTGGAACACCCGAGTGACCAAGGAGCTGTGTAGAGCTAAGATGCCATCTTATGTAGACCGCCAGAGGGGTGTGTGTGAATCCACCGTCCTCAGAGACTCTGAAACTAGCGAAAGCCCAGTCCTTGGAGACCCTGAAGGTACATTTTGACTTTCTGTCGTTGATGATCCGAGCGTAGTTCCTGTACGCGATGGGTTGTAGTCAACACCACCCAGGCTGCTTGCTGAAAACTTGCAAATAATGCAAAAAATCCATGGAAATTTTGTTCGCGCTTCATCCTGTCCTTAGCGAAGGAGGTGAGCGATGTGGCAGTCAGGTCTGGCTAGGTTATTGTTATTGCGTGGCTAGAGGCGACGATGGCCCAACGCCCTCACCTAAAAGAGCGTCAGTTCCTTTGAATGGAAGCATGTCTAATGGCCCCAATCTGTGACAAGTTTGAAGGGGCATCCGAACCGGGGCCGGTTGTTGGTCGATAGCAACTCGCGTCGGTGTTGAGCTTTCACAGTTTTATCTGTGAAAATCAGTACTTGGGGTCATTGGCGAGTACTTTGAGACACAAATCTGATCAGGTCACTATTATTGTTGGGGTCAAATTCACTTCGTTCAGTATCTCGTCGACTACCACAGCATCTGCGCCACTACCCAAGCAAGTTTTCTAGCACCTGCATAGATTAGATAGAAGCTTAGGCGGGCGACTCTTGTTGGGCTATTGCATTCGACAATAGGGTATCGCCGGAGCAATTGTACCAGCGAATCCCAATTTTGGGCGCATATGGGGCGAGCTGTAGAACTCAGATATGGCCAGAGTACGTTTACTGTTTAGCAGCCTAAATACGCAGTGGGCACTTTTAGTCCATGCGTTACGCACAGTGTGCGACACGAAAGATAGTTGGCCTTCCTGATTGCAGCCAGATGAACAAAGAATGTGAAAAGGAATCTTGGACCAAGTTAGATACATAGAAGATTGAAATGAGGGCTGAAGTATTCGGGGATGCCTTTGTGGTTTTAATGTCATGGTGGCGTTTTCATTGTGGCCAAAGAGAAGCAGGAGGCAATTGCTCCAGTTCTCGGATGTAATCGTCTTTGTTAAAACCGTTGGGCCAACCATGCTTTTCCAGAAGTTTCCTAACAAGCTGTACAAAAAGTGCGTTAGCGACTTTACTCCTCTATATAGCTATATGCGCGCTTACTCCAGCATTACGCAACTCGCAAGGTAGAACCTGGCTATAATGTCTCGGTCCTATGGGTACTGGAACTTGTTTGAGGGATAGCATGGAGAAATGGACCTCATCAAAATACTCCTGTATATCGCGCGGATGAGCTAACCGTCGCCACGGCTGCTCTTGTGGGGCTTCCATGTCAACGGTGTATATGCCTGTGGGAAAACCGGTACCTTCTTGTCGTATCAGCTCTACCATGTCAGCTGCGAGCGCGCGCTGCAATACCGTTATCAGTATCGATGACCCACCAGGTGGCCTCGCGGCCCTGTGTCAATGAGACGAATGATGGCGGCCAATCGGCATCATCTGGCATCAGTAACACATCCCCAAGCTGTCGTCCCACACGTCGACAGTTGTCTACAGTCAGTATGTCGTTGCCGCGGGTGTGCTCTCGAAGATAATTGATAGAGAAGGTCTCCTCCCAGACTTCATACCGTATTATGTTGAAATGAGGTTTGATGTAGGGCAAATGTCGCAGGAGATCGATTACTTTCTCAGACCGCCCAAGAGCACGCAGAGCGTCAACTATAAGCTAGTCGTCATTCTAACCTTCGGATAGAGGAGATTCGAGGGCATTGGGATCGAGATAGGCGGCATGAATAAGCAATTCGTAGTGTCGTTTGACGCATTAGACGATAACGTCGCGATCGTATAGCATGATAACTTATAAATATAGACGTTAGAGTTCTAGTAGCGTTAGGTGTAAGTAAGGTTATTATTTACTATATATAAAGAATCT